>JAHDVE020000289.1:0-14653 GCA_022606495.2 Halesus radiatus | reverse complement strand
AACAATCTATATTATGTATATTCTAGATGTATTTTATTTCTATGTGTACTTAGTTACCATTACATTACTGTTGCTACATGCGGAACCGTCCGATACTTCCGAGTAGAAGTGGTTTTGCTGCATGGCGCTGCTCCCCAACTCAAACACAAATATCTTATTTTTCTAAACAATAATTATTAGCCTGAAACACTCATCTAAATTGAAAAAACCTTCCGAGAAAAGATAAATGTCGCCGACAGGACTCGAACCTGCACCCTTCTGATTGCCAGTCAGATGCTCTACCGATGATAGAGCATCTGACTGGCGGGTTTGCGATAAGCCGACGTAGCTCAATGGTAGAGCATCTGACCGGATATCAGAAGGGTGCAGGTTCGAGTCCTGTCGGCGACATTTATCTTTTCTCGGAAGGTTTTTTCAATTTGGATGAGTGTTTCAGGCTAATAATTATTGTTTATAAAAATAATTGTTACCCTTTGCGCTATGCACAAAAATCTTGTCTTAAAAACTTTAGTTTATCAATTAACAAAAAATCTTTCTCTATTTAGTTGGCTAGTTATTATTAAATAAATTTATACTCTTTTTTGCAATTAGCTATCAAGAAATATCTGTAATATTAAATATTTTACATGTACTTATATAAAATTAAATAAAAAATTGACAAGTGCGTAATTTTGCATATTTAGTTCCCGCCTTTGTCAGAGAAATTAACGTTTATACGAAGCTTTAATAATTCAGTTTCGGATTAATTAACGAAGTAATTTAAACGAAGTTCTAGTAACCCAGTTACAGTGTCTGACAATCATTTTAACAGTAGACAAAAATTGAGAGTGTTGCTATCCTATAAAAGGTTTAAATGACAACACCAATAAGAAATTGAAAGTAAATTTTAAAAATCAGAATGGTCATATTTTTTACTTTAACCAAACGGTCCTCAGAAATTAGTTACTCACCGAAAGTAGATGATTATACATCATGTTGTAAGACAATTTTATTATTAAACGTATATTTCCTTGATAGCTGCGGGTATCTTTAAAATTATTTAAGTGTTACTATTATATTAAGTGTATCCTCACTGTAACAAAACTGTACTACTGTTTTTATTTTTTTTATTTCTCAATTTGTTTAATACTTGTTGATATTTTTATAAGATTATTTAAATCGATATTATGTAATTGGAGTCCAGTATCTCTATAACGAAATTGTTATGCTGTTTTCATATTTAAAAAAAATATTTTTTTCTAACTAGTGTACATTGTCCACAACATGCATGGACCTATATTGTTCTATTATTGCGTTACATTTGTATGATGATTGCTATTTATTGTTGTATTATATAATATTGTTGAACTAAACTCCTGCTGACAACCTACTTGCAGTGGCTTAGCGGGTACAAGTTCCCATTGTATGTAATTAATATTATACAATTAAAAAAAAAATTATGAAAAAGAGCAGGGATGAAGGGGTCCAGGGGGGATGAAAATATTAGGAAATGCAAAAATAACTACAAATATATTCTGTTTTCTTATGCAAGAACGATTCCGCGTATGTACTCATGTCTTCTACTTAACTTCTCGTCAGTTTTTGCAAGGAAGATAATTATATGAAAAGGCAATTATTTGTATTTCTCTATCAAAATAAAGATGTATTAAGAATCTTAGATAAATAAACATGATCAAATTGTCAGATCAGAATAATAAATTAAATAAAAACGTTAAAATACGATTCATGATGTTTTGTCTTGTTTCTTTAAAACAAACTATCAAATTTAAATGTGACAAAATTTTAATGTGAAGAATCAGGAACAACACATTTTAAAGACAAAGTGAGTAGTTCGATGTTGCCAGTGTATTGAAAAATTTTCCTTCCACTTATTGTCTATTATAATAATTACAATCCGGTTTCACAAAACTCTTTATTCAATTATTATTGTTAAATAATTGTAATGATCATATGTTTTGGGTATAAAGGTCTATTCATATCTACCGGCACTGCGCAGCGCAGCGCAGCACAGTGCAGGAACGGTACAGACGCGAGTATTCACATTACACCGTGGAGCACAGCACAGACACAGCACATACGCGAGTACGGCTGTCAACTGATCGTTAGCGTCCGCCACAACATGTTTGAGGATTTTATAATCATTTTCTCATGTTCAATATTATTTTATAACCTATATTCCATGATCAATTCATTTAATTAGTCGTTGTCTATCTTTTTGGTTTTAGCAATAACTGCGTCTATTGATGCCAAGATGGCGGTGCTAATGGGGATGTGTTCAAGCTAACTGCGCAGACGTCACAAGCAGCCACCGGCACTGTCAAAATATTCTACCTGACAATCTCGGTCGGTGCTGGCCCGTGCATGCGCGGATACGTGACACTTTTGTACGCCGTAATGTGAATGCTCTCATAGACAATGTAAGCAACTGATTTTGCCTGCACTGTACAGTTCTGCACTGTGCGGTGCTGGTAGATGGTAGATGTGAATAGACCTTAATGCGTGTTGTCTCCAATATCTCTGGGATTCGTGAGGTGGGAATCGTAGTGTCGGCAGTTAGAGTATAATTAATGGTCGCAATGTTACAAGGTGAGTCTTAAGGAATGAAGAAGGAGGAGACAACCATTCATTCGCTTATATGATCTTCTGAGTCATGCTATCTCTATCACATCCCTGGACATACGTTCATCACGATAATTAAGTACTATAGATCAGTGCTCCGCAACCAATGTGCCGTGGCACACAGGTGTGCCGTGAGCCGAATACAGGTGTGCCGCGGTCAAATGCAATGTACGAAAATTTATTGTAAAATTCAATTTAATTCCTATATATTTTAGCTTTTGGTGTGCCAAATGTTTATTTTTTTCAAAATATATCCGAATCATAAAGTTCTTGAGTAGGTACCTACTCGTTTTAGCCATTTTGAAAATATTCTACCCAAAAAAACCTTCGACTTTTGAATGTGTAATCTGTGACTAACCAGAGTGGTAAATCTATGGGCTAATCTCAATACAACATGGCAAGTTCAATGTTTTTCATACTAATTTTATTCATAACTTTATTCCAAATTTTGACGACCCCCATAGTCGAGGGGTAAGGCTCTCGACTACGAATCCGAAGGACGCGGGTTCAAATCCCGGCATGCGCTAGTAAATTTTATTTAATTCATTTGTGCTGTTTCTCAATTAATTCATTTAAAAATAATATATAGTATGTTTGCGCACGTTTCAGAGTGGAAGATACTCTCAGTATCGCCCTGGTGAAAGACCACCATTCAGAATTGAAACATTGCTTGAAATGGCTTTTAGCCGTGTTTGATGACCAGATCTGAATAGCCAGATATTTTCCCCACCTTCCTCTGCCACTTCTCCTTCCCTCCCCAATACCTTCAGCCCCACAACATTCCCCAATTGGGAATGCTATAGTCTCACTGGCTCCAGACAGTTGGGACTCTTGTGCGGTATTCATGTAAAAAAAATCCCGAGCAAGGCCGGGTACACATCAGCTAGTTATATAATAAAACCTTGATATTTTATTATAATAATTAATTGTATACTTTCATCAATTGTTAATTTTTGTTTATGTTCGTAATTTGTCTATTCTTACGCGATTATTTTTCTATGTTTATTATTTGTCTATGCTTGTGAGAGTGGTATATTTGTTTCATTTTTATTTGTTTAAAAGAACACATGTACGTTGGTTACATGTATTCTAATATAAACACAATATGTCGTACAATTTAATTTACAATATGCAATTAAGAATTACAAATCGTGACATTGAAAATTGCACTTTACCTATTTCGCAACTTCCTTCTTAAATTTCAACACATTTTCCTCTTTTATATTGATCGGTATTCCTTGGACATGGCTCTATATAGTAATGAGTTTTGCGATTTTGTTTTCCATCGAAAGGGAAGTCTTATTTCATTTCTTCTTCTTGTAGAGTGGTTATGTCCGTGTTGATGTTTATTAATTTTTCTCAAGAATTCAGAATTTTAAACATTAAACGTTTTATAGAGAAAAACCATATGATTAGATTCCTTAGAATTTTTTAAACCTTGGAGTATTTGTTTTATCTTAAAATTATTCTCATGGTATTGTTTTGCAAAACTGTTAGTTATCTATGATACTCTATATCGTGATTTGGGAAGCTTAGCTTCCAAACATGTTGCTATTTATATATTAATCGTTTTAGTGCTATACTCATTTTGCAAGTACTAAATACTACAGATAATTTAATAAATTGCTACAGATATTCTGTGTTTTTAAATTTAAAAAAGTATGATATTCAATAAAAATGCTATAACTTGGACAAATATCAATTAATTTTAACGATTTTTTTGAAATTATACAAGTAAAGAATAAAATTTTACAAATAATGTAGTACTAATTAAAAAAAACTACACATTTACAACTAAAAAAATATTAAAAAATACAAAGATATAAGATTATTTCACTTCACAATTTGTTTTTGAAAATGAATCCGAAGATTCACTTTCTATTCGCAATCTTTTATTGCGATATACAATAATGTCACTTCCGTCGCTACTGTCTTCATTTATGGGAATAAAGGTATTGTCGTCCGTAGTGCCGCTGTCATTTGATACATTACGATCATCCCCAATAGAACTAACTTTCGACATGGTGAAAAATATCGATTCACTTTACGGTGTATTTATTTTAACAGGATAAACAATAAACACAGTTATCAAGACACGCGCCAACCGTAATATACCACGCTCAAATTGAACACGTGATCTCCCGAGGACGACAAGAAACACACTGAAAATTTCAGCGCTATAGCGCTGCATCGCAATTTACTTAAATAAAGATGGAGCTGTGCCGCACACTAACGGTTAAATAGTGGTTTATACAAAATATTTCTTAAATAAATATCGTGTCATGTGCGTGCAAAATCATATCTTCTCCAAACTTAAACACACTAATAAAACTGCGGTTATCTGTAGTGACCTGCCAGGTAAGTATGTTTGTATATAATTTAATAAAGCCTAGGAAGTAATATTGACAGCGCCATTGAAGTGATTTTTTACAAAAACGGCTTATACAAATTATCCAATTATTTTAATCATAGGTACCGAACGCTGTGGGCATGTCCGCATCTTAGAGTAAAAATATATATTACTCTAAGGTCCGCATGTCCCAAGTCAGTGATGCATAAGTCGGAGGGTCAATTCATAGATCTTCAATTTGTTCGCGGGCCGCAGGGGGTAGGGCACACACTTTACTTGACATGATTAATTGTGCAATCGGTGGTGTCGTTACCTACTTAATTTTAAATTTAATGCATTTATCACAGAATGCAGTAAGAAAGAAAGCTCAGGCGATAATTTTCTATCTCCAAGGCCAAACCCATAAAAGCTGTCAGTTTTTATCATTCCGAACTATTAACTGCCCTACCTACACGAACGTGAGTCATACGGCCGCTATACTATCACCCGAACGCAACAAGCCGTATCCCGTACGTTCAGGTACAAAAAAGCTATGCCCGAAACCCACAAAACATTCGTATACGTCAAGTTTGTTTCTGGGTCATCTCGTTTAGTATTTCAAGGTCAGCCGAAGCTAACGGATGTGTTCGGCTATTTTCGTCTCTCCCATACAAGTTACGTCACTAGTCACACGTATTGTTATTACTAAATCTAATAAAAAAACCCGATGTTTTTTTTAAATCACTTTTTGAACAATAACCCGAAGGAAGGGCGGTTAAAGAACATGCTAAAAATGCTTATAAGTTTAGGCGACTGATTTGAAATAGTAAAACAGAACGTTAAATATTTGATCATAGCAAATCCTGCAACTCCAAAGATCGCTATTACATAATCTCGCCTGTTACTTACATGTTTTCAGAAACAGCATTTGGTAGCCTACTAATTATATTACTAAGCCTATTCAATTACATAATACATGAACAGTTTTAGTGATACGAAATCGCAACCGTCTACGTTTCTTTCACGTAATTTTGACTGTGGTAAGCAAAATTTAAAACATTTGTAAAAAGGATCAAACTAAATACTCCAACAAAATATTCGGTTTTTGTAAATAAGCCGAACCTTTTTCTTATTTACTGTTTTACTTATTTGCTGTTTGGGATCAGTTACCACGGCTACGGGAAAAAAGGAATATTTGCCGTAAATTCTGCAGGACGAGTTTATCATTAGCAGATTTTCATTTCGAAGAGAAAATACTATTTCTTTGCAGTGCAATGCGAGTTGCCTGCACACTGTCGGGATGCATTCATTCGTAAATCAAATGATAGTGACCCGCATAAGTTCGCTTTCGCCCACTTAATCTGTTTTCTTCCTCTTGTGTGTTGGAGCGTTTTGCTTTGTGACCGAATAATTGTCAGGTTTCCGTTTATCGTATTAATGTGTTATCGACTCTATTGAGCGACATGATTTGCATATTTTCTGTTAATATGCGTAAGTTAGGTAATAAATAATGGATACACAAATCACAGGTAAACAATATATTCTCCCCGAGCTACCGCTGTGATTACATACCCGGAAAGCAATCACCTATGGCCTCAACATTTCGTAAGATCGGGTTATTAATCCGATAATTGCAATTAATTGCGTCAAAGCTACTGGACAATTGTTAATCCCAAATAAACAGAGAAACATTAAATTATATTGCTGCGAAACTATATAATGCCCCATCAAATGAATAAAAAAAGAAATGATTATATTTTTAAACATCTTCTTCTATTTTCTATTCTAAAGAAGAATGTTGCGGGCGGGCGGTCTGTTTGTTTTATATACAAATCTACAGTTTTATTCCGAGCTTGATGAAATTTTTGCACACCTGATCTTCGAAACAAGATTAAGGTTGCTGTTTGCATGATATTTCGAAAAACCACCTCCCATCCCCCTTTCCCACCCTTTAAAGCAGAATTTTGATCAAAGTATTGATGAAATTTTGCACGTTTGACATTCAAAATAAGATGAAAATCACTGGGGATATGGGTAGTGGTAACATAACCATTCGTAACCCCGGGCAACGCCGGGTACTTCGGTTAGTTAAAGATCATCTTAACAATTCTCAAAATGAAACATGAAACCAAAATGACACAAAAAAAAGATAACGATAGCAACTCGTGATCTATCAGGGACCTTGCTCTCTAATCCAGTGAGCTACAGCTACCCTAATTCCTCCCGTCATTTTTATCGGTATGATAGTTTAATTCTAAGAACTGTCAATATCATCATCATTCAGTGCATAGACACGTACATATGTAATATCATAAATTTAACTTCCATATCTTTGTTATTATGTTTTTGTCATTATATGTATATTTTATATACTTCGTATATATCTGTCGCGACACAGGAATTTTTACAGTGAGCAGACATCGAACAATACGTATTAATTATGTTCTCCCAGTTTTACGCTTGCTCGTCATACTATCGGTGTGCACAGATACATTCAAACGTGCGCTCTTCCTTACAGTATTTAAAAAAAATTATTAATATCTTTACAGTTATCATAATAAACCATAAAAAAAAATCTTTTATTTGCCCACCAGGATTTGAACCAGTTGTAACAGGTTAAGAAGTTTTATGCATGTTACACACAGTCAACTTGTATATTTCATTAAGAGGAACGGCTGCGCTGCCTGTTACATGGATAACTTAATTTTTTATTTGAAGCTAAAATACCAATCCAAAATGAATGATACATTTTAAAAAAATTAAATGTTTAGTAAATATCTAGTACGGATGAGAAGTATTTTATTTATTTTTGTTTTAAATTATGACGTATGTGCCATGAAAAAAATCATTTTTCATAATTTTAGAGGCAACTTAGAAAATTATTTGCGAGTTTATCGTATTTAAAAACAAAAAATCATATTTGCTATATAAATATGATTAAGTAAATAAAAATATAAAAACAAAACATTTAAAAAAAAAGTCTTTTTCGGGTCGATATTTTAAATTATGTACGGCAAATTTGTGTTCCAAAGTAAATTGGTCGTTTTTAATTTAATTTAATGATTATTTAAAAAAAAAAATTTACATGTTTTATTTTATATTTCATTATATTTTCAAAGCAGAAGAGGTAAAAACCATTTTTTTAATCGCCATTAGCTCCCAAATAATTGTTAAAGGTGCCTCTAAAATCGCTAAAAATCAATTACTTTAATGGACGGTATTTCATAATTTAAAACAAAAATAAATCAAATACTTCTCTTCCGTACTAGATATTTATTAAAACTTTAATTTTAAAAAATATCATTCAGTTTGGATGGGTATTTTGGCCTCAAATCAAAAATAAAATTTTGTATGAAAAGCAGCGCAGCCGTTCCTCTTAAGTACTTATGAGTAATAATTGACGACAATCTCCGCTGAGAAGTGCATGTTTAATATTTAACGGATTGTATTAAAAAAAACTGTGTGTTATTTAATAACCTAAATAATGTACTTGATTTAGAGCAATTGCTTAGTGTCTAATTTGCCTCAAGTCAAAGTCATATAGGATATGGTACAGCAGGTTGGAGGGAGTTGCCATTTCTTCGCTAGGCCTCTGATAGAAATTCAAAAAGTAACTATTTGATGCGCCCTCTTCGGGCTGCATCCATGAGTTTCGTCGTTGGCTCGTAAAGCTGAGTGATACGTAACTCAATCTTATCAATATTACTCAATAATATTATATTTTTTTAATACTCAATTTTAAACGTTTTTTTTTCTCATACCACCTATAATACACATACGAGGTGTGTTCAAAAGAAAAGGTGAATTTCGAATTTTTTCGAAAAGTAGTTATTTATTCATCAATATCCATTTTCTCCCCTTCAAAGTAATCCCCTCAGATATAATTCACTTATACCAGCGCTTCTTCCAATCCTCGAAGCACTTCTGTAATGCGCTTTTCGGTATGGCCATCAGCTCGTTCTTCGATTCTGACTTTATCTCATCAATTGTGGCAAAACGCTTTCCTTTCATTGGTCTCTTCAGTTTCGGGAATAGGAAAAAGTCACAGGGAGCCAAATCTGGTGAATAAGGTGGTTGAGGCATGATTACGGTGTTGTTTTTGGCCAAATAATCGAAAGAGCGATACTAATGCGACATTGCTTTTGCTCAAAATTTAGCAATTTCGGAACAAACTTCGCTGCCACACGTTTCATGCTCAAAACATCCGAGAAAATTGCATGGCATGAGCCGATTGATATGCCAATATCCTCTGCAACTTCCCTAATAGTGATTCGACCATTTTCCAAAACCATTTTCTTCACTGTTTCGATGTTTTCTTCGTTTGTTGACGTGGTTGCAACTTCAGGACGCTCATCGTCACTAACATCTTCTCGGCCTTCTGTAAAGCGCTTGTACCACTTATAAACACTTTTTTGAGACAAAGTAGACTCGCCGAATGCCACAGTCAACATTTTAAGTGCGTTGGAGCACTTTATTCCATTTTTAACGTAAAATTTAATACGTATTCTTTGATCCATTTTTTTCAAAAGTAAAAAATCGAAGAACACACAAAAACGTGACTAACCTTTTCAGTTGTCAAAAACAAACCACTAATCCAAAATGGCTGATAATGCTAAATAACATATGATAAACATATGTGTACCAACATATCGAAAAAAAATCGATAAACGAATATACACATCCCGCGAAAATTCAAAATTCACATTTTCTTTTGAACACACCTCGTACACATAATTGTTTACTCTATAATATTTGTTTTTCTCATCTCTTCACAAGTACGTTCATAAGTTATTTTTCTGTACTATTCTCCACTTATACTTCATTTTTATATCATTTTCTAGATATATTATATTACCATACTATGTCAATACTAGCTTTTTTCCCTACTATTTTTGTATAATGGCATTTAATATGAACTAAACTTGTCAATTTGACTGTCCTAAAACGGGATTTGTTCCCGGTTGGGCAGTCAAAGCTTTCTTACATTTTATTGTTTAATAATGTGTGTTTCAAATAAATAAAATAAAATAAATAAATCTTTCGAATAATATTCAGAAAGTCCTTCAGGCAAAGCTTCTTTTTCAGTCATTGATAATTCTAAATGACATGCAATTATACCCCAAGGTAATGCTAAAAATAATCCATGCATCAAAATCATCAATGTTTATTACCCACAGTTAAAACACGATAGCAAAAACACAAGGGAAACTTTTGGTACCGAAATATTCTACAAACTTTGATCAAAGACATCACATGTACACAGCGCTCCACACATACAATAAACTGCCACTACAGACTGTATCAATAACTGATATGTATACAAAAACAACACTGAATGGTTGTTGAAAAAAGATCGTAAGAAAATTGATGACCTTATGAAATAAAACTTTCTCTGTATTAGTGGCGGGCGAAGCGGCTCGGTTTAGTGATCCGGATCACTAAATCAGCTCTCTGTAAAGACAATCCACATGAAAACTTGACGAAAAAAATATCGTGTAAGAGGGTCTTAAGGACGTCTTTAGGAGGGCCGAGGAGCGAGAGAGATGGCATGGTGCGGGGGTACGCGAACCGTCGTTCAATCGAGCCGGATCACCGAACCGGTACACTACAAAGAGCTGATTTAGTGACCCGGTTCACTAAACCGAGCCGCTTCGCCCACTACTACTCTGTATTGCTAATAGTACTTATTGTCCTGCATCTACAATAACTTTTCATTTATTTCCTTTGTTTTTTTTTTCTTGTTTTAAATAATACAAAAGTATAATAGTGATATAACGCAACGATATAAAACACTTCTTTTACACATCACCTTATTTATTTAATTTTGTCATTTATTTTAACCTCTCATAATGTAGTCGAAATTCCCTTTCAATTATTGTTTGTATATTCCAGAATTACTATTTTAATATAATATTACATTTGAAGAATTTTAATTTAACAATGCTTAATCTGTCATAACATCACACTAAAATATATATATTTTTGTACATTCAGTCACCTACCTCAGAACAGGTTTCACTTAGTGAGGTAGGTAATGTAAACCATGCAATAATATAATTACGTATCATATATTGTAATTATTTCTAATTTTGAACCTGTCAATTCAGGGTGGAATTATATTTTAAAATGATTTTTTTTAATCGAATGCAACGACGGCCTCCATGGTCGAGGGGTATGGCTCTCGACTACGAATCCGAAGGTCGCGGGTTCAAATCCCGGCACGCGCAAGTAAATTTAATTTAATTAATTTGTGCTGTTTCACAATTAATTCATTTAAAAATAATATATAGTATATTTGCGCACGTTCCAGAGTGGAAGATACTCTCAGTATCGCCCTGGTGAAAGACCACCATTCAGAATTGAAAAGGTTGCTTGAAATGGCTTTTAGTCATGTTTGGTGACCAGATCAGAATAGCCAGCTATTTCCCCGACCTTCCTCTTTCCTTTCTCCTTCCCCTCCCGAATGCCTTCAGCCTCACAACATTCCCCAATGGGAATGCCATATTCTCACTGGCTCCAGACGGTTGGGAGCAGTTGGGACAATTGTGCGGTATTCATTTAAAAAAAAAATAAACACTCAAACATCGTTTTAACAACGTTTATTTTACCCGCCTACCGGTTTCGGAACAACCGTTCCATCGTCAAGTGTATACTGTACAAGTGTATACGCTTGCCCTGACGATAGAACGGTTGTTCCGAAATCGGCAGGCGTGTAAAATAAATGCGGTTAAAACAAAGTTTTAGTGTTTCATTTGAATTTTTTTTTTTAAATCTTTGTAACTTTTTCCGCTTATTTATTTTCGACCGGACCGGTTTCACCCTATCACGGGCATCTTCAGACTGGCATAATTAAAACTATGGTATATATATATTCAGGAGTGAGTTAAAAACATTAAATTCGGAGAGGTTATTCTCACCCCAAGAGGAAACCCTCTCAAGGTAACCATCCAGCCCTCCGAGTCATTGGAGTTTGTGTGCCCTTTGGGGATTGTCAAACAAAAAGCTATCATGGACTGTACTGTCATCCGCGTAACAATGGATTGGTGAACATGTCAATAGGTTATTGACGTGTAACAAAAACAATGTCAGCGACAGAACCGATCCCTGTGGCTCCTACCAGAGAACGCCGGTATTTATAATCGGGAATGTTATCATTTTGCCTTGGCCAGCTCGTTTTTATTCCTCGAAGGTTGAAGAAATTACGGGAGGGTGGGAGAGGGTCACGGAGCGGCTTGGGGAGGGGGCAGAGTTTGGCAGGAGAGGGGGACAGATAAATTACCCAACGCTTAAGGTGTTTTTTGCCATGCCAACGCGTTCCAGGTCCAATTTTGAATGCGAATCAACCTTATTGTGTTCGAAATCAAAGAGTCTTAAGGTCGATTTTTGCTCGCAGGTACCTGGTCTGAATCTCCGGCCAGACCGTATTACTCCTTATTGTGTGAGGAATTAAGGGGGTGCAAGGGCGATTTTTCCCTGCGTACCCCGTACTGAATTTCAAAAGTTACCATTAATATCATATTTTACTGGCTGTGTCTGACGGCCTTAACCCATCACATCGATTTGATGACAATCAAATCAATAAACAACACCCTTTAAATTTTTTTTACATATATACGGTCCTTGTTAAATGCCCCTTATGACCCGTTTTCAGCCATTGATCAAATCATAATCGACTTTCATGCATTACGTTCATATTGGCATACGTATCAACTAATTACAATATGATTAAGTCGATGCCTCAGTTCCAAAGTGTAACAGCTCAAAAAGCATAGAAATTGGTAAAATTAGGAAACAAGATTTTGGGCAGATTTGATTTTCTAATATACCTACCTACGTCCAAATTTTTCAGATTTTTATCAAATTCTAGTTTAACGGCCTCTGCGGTCGAGTGGTAAGGCTCTCGACTACGAATCCGAAGGTCGCCGGTTCAAATCCCGGCGTGCGCAAGTATATTTTATTTAATTAATTTGTGTTGTTTCACAATTAATTCATTTAATAATAACATATAGTCCATTTGCGCATATTCCAGAGTGGAAGATACTCTCAGTATCACCCCGGTGAAAGACCACCATTCAGAATTGAAACGTTGCTTGAAATGGCTTTTAGCCGTGTTTGGTGACTAGATCTGAATAGCCAGGTATTTCCTCACCTTCCTCTTCCCCTTCTCTTTCCCCTCCTCAATACCTTCAGCTTCACAACATTCCCCAATTGGGAATGCCATACTCTCACTGGTTCCAGACGGTTGGGAGCAGTTGGGACTCTTGTGCGGTATTCATATAAAAAAAAATAATAAAATATATATCAAAAACAGTATTTATAGTATTTTTTTTTTCAATATTAATGAGTTTTCACAAGTTTTCACACGATTTTCGTAGTTGCTACAGTTTTGATCCAAAATAATGGTGATATTTCTGATTCAGTGTATGGTGGAGATTTAGAATTATTACAGTATGGAGGTGGCGAATAATGTTTAAAAAAAATATATATGCATATATAATTTTAAGGACTGTTATGTATCTGTCATGTTGGTAGTTGTGAGAACGAAAATACGATGTGTAGGTTGGTAGCACTGTGGCGGGCTGGTCGGCTGGGCTGTCTATCGTATAACTTGAACTAGTCTGAAGTCTGAAAATAAACGTCTTATAAAGAAATCGTCTATAATTGAATTACCCGAGTGTGGACATATTAAAGACTAATAACTAGCGGCGGTTTGTGACATATCTCACTGGGAACTCAATCGATCATTAAAAAAGATATAAAAAATTCCCTCATCTATAAATCCTATGTTGGTATCTTCTGTAATTATAAGATTTAATTTTTTCCCCAGATCTAAAGGAATTTCATCAAATCACTGCACCAGAGATTAGCGACCTAGCGACAGGAAACAATTTGACGATTCATTAAAACTCCCGCGGCTAATGAAAATAATGTCGAAGGTCATAAAAATAAATTAATGCGGAAATCACAACTTACGCAAGAAACTGATCGTTTATTTTACGAAAATGTAACATCTTCAGTAATTAATTAATTTTAATAACAACTTAAAACATGATAATCACGGAAAAAATATTTATCGATTATTGTAATTCGCTATTCCGCACAAATTTGTTGTTGTGGGTTGCAAGCTTCTACGGGTTGCCGCTGAAGCCCTACAAATTTTGTCTTTTAACAGAAAGTTCCATTGGTGCTGAATTCATATCGCACGTATGGTATTCATTTGGGCACTATTAATACGGACGGGTGGATTTTTTTAACACCCAAATTAAATAGCGCCCTGTCGAAAGTGCGGTAAAATTATAGTACAAGTCTAACATTTTTTATTTTATGTGAGATCACTGCAGAAAATGCACGCCACTGATAATAATCACTGTTATTTTAAAATAACCTTAGATTACCTCTTGTTACATGTTGGAACTGGTAGATTTCGGTATTCTAATGTTCATCCGCACGACTGGTTTGCCCGATAACGACTAAAACCACCGCTTCGAAAGGTTCGGCCATTCGGTCGTCCTTTCTTAAAGTCGGTAGACTTGACTTTAGGAAAGGACGATCAGATGGTCGAACCTTTCGACGCGGCGGCTTTAATCAGTATCGGGCAAACCAGTCGTGCGGAAGGCCTATAAGCATTTCCTTAAAACTCTTTTGAGATGTTACGCTTTGAAATTCTCAGACTAGCTTGGACTTCTTTATTGACTTAATAATGAT